>OX030995.1:0-5000 GCA_943735965.1 Eupithecia abbreviata | reverse complement strand
AGGTTAGGTTAGGTTAGGTTAGGTTAGGTTAGGTTAGGTTAGGTTAGGTTAGGTTAGGTTAGGTTAGGTTAGGTTAGGTTAGGTTAGGTTAGGTTAGGTTAGGTTAGGTTAGGTTAGGTTAGGTTAGGTTAGGTTAGGTTAGGTTAGGTTAGGTTAGGTTAGGTTAGGTTAGGTTAGGTTAGGTTAGGTTAGGTTAGGTTAGGTTAGGTTAGGTTAGGTTAGGTTAGGTTAGGTTAGGTTAGGTTAGGTTAGGTTAGGTTAGGTTAGGTTAGGTTAGGTTAGGTTAGGTTAGGTTAGGTTAGGTTAGGTTAGGTTAGGTTAGGTTAGGTTAGGTTAGGTTAGGTTAGGTTAGGTTAGGTTAGGTTAGGTTAGGTTAGGTTAGGTTAGGTTAGGTTAGGTTAGGTTAGGTTAGGTTAGGTTAGGTTAGGTTAGGTTAGGTTAGGTTAGGTTAGGTTAGGTTAGGTTAGGTTAGGTTAGGTTAGGTTAGGTTAGGTTAGGTTAGGTTAGGTTAGGTTAGGTTAGGTTAGGTTAGGTTAGGTTAGGTTAGGTTAGGTTAGGTTAGGTTAGGTTAGGTTAGGTTAGGTTAGGTTAGGTTAGGTTAGGTTAGGTTAGGTTAGGTTAGGTTAGGTTAGGTTAGGTTAGGTTAGGTTAGGTTAGGTTAGGTTAGGTTAGGTTAGGTTAGGTTAGGTTAGGTTAGGTTAGGTTAGGTTAGGTTAGGTTAGGTTAGGTTAGGTTAGGTTAGGTTAGGTTAGGTTAGGTTAGGTTAGGTTAGGTTAGGTTAGGTTAGGTTAGGTTAGGTTAGGTTAGGTTAGGTTAGGTTAGGTTAGGTTAGGTTAGGTTAGGTTAGGTTAGGTTAGGTTAGGTTAGGTTAGGTTAGGTTAGGTTAGGTTAGGTTAGGTTAGGTTAGGTTAGGTTAGGTTAGGTTAGGTTAGGTTAGGTTAGGTTAGGTTAGGTTAGGTTAGGTTAGGTTAGGTTAGGTTAGGTTAGGTTAGGTTAGGTTAGGTTAGGTTAGGTTAGGTTAGGTTAGGTTAGGTTAGGTTAGGTTAGGTTAGGTTAGGTTAGGTTAGGTTAGGTTAGGTTAGGTTAGGTTAGGTTAGGTTAGGTTAGGTTAGGTTAGGTTAGGTTAGGTTAGGTTAGGTTAGGTTAGGTTAGGTTAGGTTAGGTTAGGTTAGGTTAGGTTAGGTTAGGTTAGGTTAGGTTAGGTTAGGTTAGGTTAGGTTAGGTTAGGTTAGGTTAGGTTAGGTTAGGTTAGGTTAGGTTAGGTTAGGTTAGGTTAGGTTAGGTTAGGTTAGGTTAGGTTAGGTTAGGTTAGGTTAGGTTAGGTTAGGTTAGGTTAGGTTAGGTTAGGTTAGGTTAGGTTAGGTTAGGTTAGGTTAGGTTAGGTTAGGTTAGGTTAGGTTAGGTTAGGTTAGGTTAGGTTAGGTTAGGTTAGGTTAGGTTAGGTTAGGTTAGGTTAGGTTAGGTTAGGTTAGGTTAGGTTAGGTTAGGTTAGGTTAGGTTAGGTTAGGTTAGGTTAGGTTAGGTTAGGTTAGGTTAGGTTAGGTTAGGTTAGGTTAGGTTAGGTTAGGTTAGGTTAGGTTAGGTTAGGTTAGGTTAGGTTAGGTTAGGTTAGGTTAGGTTAGGTTAGGTTAGGTTAGGTTAGGTTAGGTTAGGTTAGGTTAGGTTAGGTTAGGTTAGGTTAGGTTAGGTTAGGTTAGGTTAGGTTAGGTTAGGTTAGGTTAGGTTAGGTTAGGTTAGGTTAGGTTAGGTTAGGTTAGGTTAGGTTAGGTTAGGTTAGGTTAGGTTAGGTTAGGTTAGGTTAGGTTAGGTTAGGTTAGGTTAGGTTAGGTTAGGTTAGGTTAGGTTAGGTTAGGTTAGGTTAGGTTAGGTTAGGTTAGGTTAGGTTAGGTTAGGTTAGGTTAGGTTAGGTTAGGTTATTAGGTTAGGTTAGGTTAGGTTAGGTTAGGTTAGGTTAGGTTAGGTTAGGTTAGGTTAGGTTAGGTTAGGTTAGGTTAGGTTAGGTTAGGTTAGGTTAGGTTAGGTTAGGTTAGGTTAGGTTAGGTTAGGTTAGGTTAGGTTAGGTTAGGTTAGGTTAGGTTAGGTTAGGTTAGGTTAGGTTAGGTTAGGTTAGGTTAGGTTAGGTTAGGTTAGGTTAGGTTAGGTTAGGTTAGGTTAGGTTAGGTTAGGTTAGGTTAGGTTAGGTTAGGTTAGGTTAGGTTAGGTTAGGTTAGGTTAGGTTAGGTTAGGTTAGGTTAGGTTAGGTTAGGTTAGGTTAGGTTAGGTTAGGTTAGGTTAGGTTAGGTTAGGTTAGGTTAGGTTAGGTTAGGTTAGGTTAGGTTAGGTTAGGTTAGGTTAGGTTAGGTTAGGTTAGGTTAGGTTAGGTTAGGTTAGGTTAGGTTAGGTTAGGTTAGGTTAGGTTAGGTTAGGTTAGGTTAGGTTAGGTTAGGTTAGGTTAGGTTAGGTTAGGTTAGGTTAGGTTAGGTTAGGTTAGGTTAGGTTAGGTTAGGTTAGGTTAGGTTAGGTTAGGTTAGGTTAGGTTAGGTTAGGTTAGGTTAGGTTAGGTTAGGTTAGGTTAGGTTAGGTTAGGTTAGGTTAGGTTAGGTTAGGTTAGGTTAGGTTAGGTTAGGTTAGGTTAGGTTAGGTTAGGTTAGGTTAGGTTAGGTTAGGTTAGGTTAGGTTAGGTTAGGTTAGGTTAGGTTAGGTTAGGTTAGGTTAGGTTAGGTTAGGTTAGGTTAGGTTAGGTTAGGTTAGGTTAGGTTAGGATAGGTTAGGTTAGGTTAGGTTAGGTTAGGTTAGGTTAGGTTAGGTTAGGTTAGGTTAGGTTAGGTTAGGTTAGGTTAGGTTAGGTTAGGTTAGGTTAGGTTAGGTTAGGTTAGGTTAGGTTAGGTTAGGTTAGGTTAGGTTAGGTTAGGTTAGGTTAGGTTAGGTTAGGTTAGGTTAGGTTAGGTTAGGTTAGGTTAGGTTAGGTTAGGTTAGGTTAGGTTAGGTTAGGTTAGGTTAGGTTAGGTTAGGTTAGGTTAGGTTAGGTTAGGTTAGGTTAGGTTAGGTTAGGTTAGGTTAGGTTAGGTTAGGTTAGGTTAGGTTAGGTTAGGTTAGGTTAGGTTAGGTTAGGTTAGGTTAGGTTAGGTTAGGTTAGGTTAGGTTAGGTTAGGTTAGGTTAGGTTAGGTTAGGTTAGGTTAGGTTAGGTTAGGTTAGGTTAGGTTAGGTTAGGTTAGGTTAGGTTAGGTTAGGTTAGGTTAGGTTAGGTTAGGTTAGGTTAGGTTAGGTTAGGTTAGGTTAGGTTAGGTTAGGTTAGGTTAGGTTAGGTTAGGTTAGGTTAGGTTAGGTTAGGTTAGGTTAGGTTAGGTTAGGTTAGGTTAGGTTAGGTTAGGTTAGGTTAGGTTAGGTTAGGTTAGGTTAGGTTAGGTTAGGTTAGGTTAGGTTAGGTTAGGTTAGGTTAGGTTAGGTTAGGTTAGGTTAGGTTAGGTTAGGTTAGGTTAGGTTAGGTTAGGTTAGGTTAGGTTAGGTTAGGTTAGGTTAGGTTAGGTTAGGTTAGGTTAGGTTAGGTTAGGTTAGGTTAGGTTAGTTAGGTTAGGTTAGGTTAGGTTAGGTTAGGTTAGGTTAGGTTAGGTTAGGTTAGGTTAGGTTAGGTTAGGTTAGGTTAGGTTAGGTTAGGTTAGGTTAGGTTAGGTTAGGTTAGGTTAGGTTAGGTTAGGTTAGGTTAGGTTAGGTTAGGTTAGGTTAGGTTAGGTTAGGTTAGGTTAGGTTAGGTTAGGTTAGGTTAGGTTAGGTTAGGTTAGGTTAGGTTAGGTTAGGTTAGGTTAGGTTAGGTTAGGTTAGGTTAGGTTAGGTTAGGTTAGGTTAGGTTAGGTTAGGTTAGGTTAGGTTAGGTTAGGTTAGGTTAGGTTAGGTTAGGTTAGGTTAGGTTAGGTTAGGTTAGGTTAGGTTAGGTTAGGTTAGGTTAGGTTAGGTTAGGTTAGGTTAGGTTAGGTTAGGTTAGGTTAGGTTAGGTTAGGTTAGGTTAGGTTAGGTTAGGTTAGGTTAGTTAGGTTAGGTTAGGTTAGGTTAGGTTAGGTTAGGTTAGGTTAGGTTAGGTTAGGTTAGGTTAGGTTAGGTTAGGTTAGGTTAGGTTAGGTTAGGTTAGGTTAGGTTAGGTTAGGTTAGGTTAGGTTAGGTTAGGTTAGGTTAGGTTAGGTTAGGTTAGGTTAGGTTAGGTTAGGTTAGGTTAGGTTAGGTTAGGTTAGGTTAGGTTAGGTTAGGTTAGGTTAGGTTAGGTTAGGTTAGGTTAGGTTAGGTTAGGTTAGGTTAGGTTAGGTTAGGTTAGGTTAGGTTAGGTTAGGTTAGGTTAGGTTAGGTTAGGTTAGGTTAGGTTAGGTTAGGTTAGGTTAGGTTAGGTTAGGTTAGGTTAGGTTAGGTTAGGTTAGGTTAGGTTAGGTTAGGTTAGGTTAGGTTAGGTTAGGTTAGGTTAGGTTAGGTTAGGTTAGGTTAGGTTAGGTTAGGTTAGGTTAGGTTAGGTTAGGTTAGGTTAGGTTAGGTTAGGTTAGGTTAGGTTAGGTTAGGTTAGGTTAGGTTAGGTTAGGTTAGGTTAGGTTAGGTTAGGTTAGGTTAGGTTAGGTTAGGTTAGGTTAGGTTAGGTTAGGTTAGGTTAGGTTAGGTTAGGTTAGGTTAGGTTAGGTTAGGTTAGGTTAGGTTAGGTTAGGTTAGGTTAGGTTAGGTTAGGTTAGGTTAGGTTAGGTTAGGTTAGGTTAGGTTAGGTTAGGTTAGGTTAGGTTAGGTTAGGTTAGGTTAGGTTAGGTTAGGTTAGGTTAGGTTAGGTTAGGTTAGGTTAGGTTAGGTTAGGTTAGGTTAGGTTAGGTTAGGTTAGGTTAGGTTAGGTTAGGTTAGGTTAGGTTAGGTTAGGTTAGGTTAGGTTAGGTTAGGTTAGGTTAGGTTAGGTTAGGTTAGGTTAGGTTAGGTTAGGTTAGGTTAGGTTAGGTTAGGTTAGGTTAGGTTAGGTTAGGTTAGGTTAGGTTAGGTTAGGTTAGGTTAGGTTAGGTTAGGT